>OX411311.1:28274342-28301054 GCA_948150685.1 Rhaphigaster nebulosa
ACTGGCCAACCCGGGGCCCTATATTCAATATTTCTATTGAAAGTTTTGTTTCACACTGTATGTATATGCAAAACAAATAAATAAAAGTTTGCATGTTTCATTGCTTTAAAGCGAAAGTGTAACTACGAACTCCAGTTCAATAATTGATACATGAACGCCAAATGTTACTGCAAATATTGAAAAAAAATTAATTGAAAGGATAAAAAAATGTCTCATTAAGTTAGAATCGAGAGTTAATGATAATTACTCCTTGTATAACAATAAAGTTTCATTCCTTTATTTTTTGGCATTAATAAAAATAAAAATGTTGACCCAATATGCAGCGCTATACATTGTAACTATACACGTCATAAATGTGGCCCGTGAAACCATTTGGATTGGCCAAGCCTGGATTAAAGTACCTGAAGTCTGCTACCTAGGAGCTGAAGGGGGAGAGTTGGCCACTCGGAAAGTTTATATTTGAGCGTATACTATCGCTTAAATATAAATCTAAACATACCTAGGTGTTCAGAAATAAAGTCAATTAATAATAAAAAAAGTCTTATATCGACAACGAAGTAATTCTATGCTACACAGAACATTGTTTTTGCATGAACTGAAAGGAAGGTGCTTTTATCCCTGAAGCTACATTCAGTAAGTTTTTTAGCTGCTCTATGGAAATTCATCAAGTTTTCCCCGTCCCAGACTTTTATTTTCCCTGCAGAACAAAGTAGATTATCAAGCTAATCCACAATCTAATCACCAAATTAAATTTTCCATATAAAAAAATATAATATAATTTTTACTACATAAATTTTTAATAAAAATTCCTTCCTCTCATGGCTCAATTTACTTTTAACGAAAGCGAATTACTAATATTATTAAAGTCTCCAAACCCTTTATCAAATGATTTTCATTGTGAAATTTAATTAAACCGTAGAAAAGTAAAATGCTACTTCAAAGGAAAACTTCCTCAAATAAGTCTGTGGACTTTTTATGTTGTAATTACATGACATTTTAATTAATGCAATAAATACCATCCAATAAAATTTGGGTTTCATCATTCAAAGAAGTTATTTAATAAGTTATAAAATAAACAAGTAGTGATTTATATATATATTTTTTTTCTCTTTGAATCAAGTTTAATCATTCGACCCTCGCCCTGGTTTATATAATAGAAGTGATTTATTTATAACCATTAAAAGATAATTACTAAAAATTAAATGACAAGTTCCGAAAATTATAAAAATGTTTGTAATTAAGGTTTTACAACTTTAAAGTGCTTCCCACAGAAATTAGACTATTTTCCAAACATCAGTCGTATATATGATTTGATAAATTCTGATCCAAGTGATCTGGTAAAATGATATTTCGCATAATGAAACTTCACCAATACTTAGCGAAAGGATCACCACTACAACTCACTCTCCGGCGCATATGGCGCGTCTTACTCTTTCAGTGAGCATGTTGAAAATCCCGCACTAATTCTTCGAGAAAGCTAAAGAAAATGTCACCCCGTACTCAGTACTGGCAGCGACCGGTCGTGTTATTTTTTTTTCCTCAGCAGAATCTAATACTAAAGAGAGAGAGATAACGATATGTTTCTACAAGATAAAGCAATCAGAAAGTGTTTTCAGACTACAAATAGTTGAAACAGGTAGCTCGACCTGTCATAATTGGCATTGTTCACGTACGTCTTGGCTTGAGTAACAAAATCATGTTCCAAATGTGATAATTTTGTATGCAATTCACATTCCGTATCGGTGTGTTCATCGTATTACAATACGCCCCTCAAGTGTCGTTTTTGGAGAAAAGAGTGAAGAGAGTGGATAGAGGTGTTTTTTGTTATTTCTGTTTTAGATAATGGCCTCACCAAAAAAAAAAAAAAAAATATTTCCATTTTTTACTACGTATACAATTTTTTGATTTTCATGATTTTTAGTTTGTTTGTTTATGAATATTATTTAACTTCAAATCGTTTTCACTATGTAGCAATAAATATTTTATCATTTGACGTTTGTAAATTCAGATAATATAAAATTATTAACCTTTTTTTTTTATTTCTCAAATCCTGATATCTCTAGTACCAACACTTAAAAATATTTTATACCAATGTCTTAAAATATCATCATCATCATCCTTAGCGCGACAATCCATTACTGAATCTTGGCTGCCTTGTCTTAAAATATTAGGACAGGAAAAGTCCAGGGATAAATGAATTAAAGAAAACTATGGACCCATACACAGCACGGGACGCGACTGGAAAGTATTCTAACATAAATACTTCCAATGTGATTTATAGTATGAAGCAAACAGAAACTCAAAATAAAGAAGCTGGAACTTAAAGTTTTACAATATAGTGCCACATTTGGTAGAAAATTTTTTCAGACAAAAAAATTTAAAATTATATGAGAATCACACCTAAATGAGAAGATACAAAATAGCTTGACGGAATATTTTTTCAATTAGTACACTTCCCTTGAAACATATATTTAATGCGATTCGAAATTACATAACTCATTTCCTTTACGCGTTGACTATAGAAATCAAGTAAACACTAAATCCATAGTTGCTAAATCTAATTTTTCGCATTCGAGTGTACAAATATGTAGAGTATGAAGAATTTTTATGATGATGTTTTTGTCAACATGACAAAATAATTATTTATGATGAAATAGGTAGTTATAATTATACTAATAGAGATAGACATATAGTTTATTTTGTTTTTCCTGTAAAGTTTGGTTTCCTGGATTTTGTGAGGGTATTATTTCCATGGTTCATTAAGTGCGAGTATATATGTTTATTAGTTGTGTAATGAAATGACAGAGGATGACTGCACCCCAATGAGAGCGTTTTTCCATTCGGAAAAAATAACCAACTTCATGTTCAACTGAACATTGTAAACATAAAGTTTTTAAAAATTGTTGGGAGTGTTAAACAATTTTTAAAACACTTCTCAAAAATGATTTATTTGAATAATTGTGATCTGTTTACAATGCTCAGTTGAACATGAAGTTGGTTATTTTTTCCGAATGGGAGAGTAGGGAGGAAAATGGCGGAAAGTAAAAAGGCTTGCATTGGGATGCAATCATCCACTTATAACTTAAGTTCCAGCTTCTTTATGTTGAGCTTATCTGTTTGCTTCATACTATAAATCACATTGGAAGTATTAATGTTAGAAGCAATTTGAGGCGAAATACATCATACGTCACAACCTTCCCCTGTCCCAAGCCACAAAATTACTTTTTCAAAGTGTTATCTCTTTTGGAAAAAAAAAAATCATGTACAGATATATGTTACCACTCAAATTGGAACTAATTAAATAATAAATCAAGTGGTTTATAATCATTATCTTCGTAAAAAGAGCAGTTACCACGATATTTGCCAAAATAAATTAAAAAATGCTGAATTTACGTTTTATGAAAAAAAATATTGTTATTTGAAAAAATTTATCTCGGAAACTAGTATACGTAAAGACTTTTATTAGGGCACAAATTTTAGAAAATTTACTTCTCTTAAAAGAAGGTATACACAATGTTTTTCGCGCAGTTATTAGTTTTCAAGATATTGATCATTGAATGAAAAAGAAGCGAAAATTCTAGGTTTTTCTTGAATAAAGTGAACTTCTGATTATTGAAATACTTCAATATCTATTTTTAAGGACATTTATTATGCCTCTTCTATAGTGTAGGTATAAATTGAATTATTTTTTAAGTTTTAAATTAAAAAAAAAAAAAAACTAAAAGCGAAGCATTAAATGCGTAAGCATTTTACTTCTTAATGTAAGGAGCTAAATATATATATATATATATATATATATTGAATCCATCCATTGTAACTGGATTTCTAGGTATTACCCTAAATGCACTGGACCACAAGTCTTAATGAACAAGATTCTTAATGGAAGTTTGGCACAACTTCAAAACTAAAAAATATATAGTAAGATAGAAATTTTAAGCACCTTATTTATGGTATCAATCGAGTTAAGAATTCCAGAGAATCACTCAGGTAGGTCACAGTATTCTTATGATAGAGACGAATAACACAACTAAGAGTATAGACAACAAAAAACACCGTTATTCTGGACATTTAACAAATAATCACTTTCACTTGCTTTTCCATCTCCTGCAAGGACGACATTGCAATTCTGAAATTTTTCCTAGTACAGCCTGCTCCCCTCAGTGTTTGCAAGCAGTTTGGTTTTCTTTTTTCACAGGCGATGTATCGCAAGAGTGAGCAGTTCCTAGGTTTGGTGGGAAACGACCCATATGAATTTGTTTTTTTGATATTAAATCTGCTCCACTCTATGAATTTCATAGTCTTACTCTAATAAGCGGCTGAATACCAGGTTCTTTATCGCTTTGCCTTCATTTTGTTCTTATTCCTGAATCTAAATCCACCACCGATGACCATGTTTGTGCGATGGTGCTGCCATCCATTGTTTATATATGTGTATGTAAATCATTATCTGAGACTTAGGATTAAGTGGGGTTTTGACGTTTACATCAAAATGATGCATGATCGCCAGAGTAGTGGATTATGATGAATTTAGGGAATACATGCTTTCTTAAGAGCATAATCATGAGCTGTTTTAATCATGAGCTGCTTAATCATGAGCTACCAGCGTAATCATGAGCTGTTTTATACACATAAATCATTCCAGCTCAAACATGGATCACGCTTTCATCTCCATGCTTCAACTGACATTTTGGTCATTTTCCACTTCAAAGACTTGACATTACTCAGTTCATTACCAATTAGGTGCTTCATTACCAACTAACAAGAAATCAATGTGTATCAAGTCGCTTTGTTCTTTGGCGAATACAGTTTCCAAAAATTACATGAATGTGGCTTATATCTGTAGAAAACAGAAGTGAAAGGCCCTAGTGGATTCGCTACCTCACAGAGAGCGACCTACATCGGACTTTAGCGCATAGTAGAACCAGCCATGTGGAACAGGGTCAAAGGGCTTCTCCGAGTCAATGGATGTCAGCATTGTCGCCGCTGAAGATTCAGCTCATTTCCATTCCAGTCTCCACAAGAGGGTGCTACGTCGAGTGCTCATTAGCCTATGAAATCCTGTTAACTGTGGCGGAATCACTGGTAAGCTTACTCCAAGCCGAAAAATAAATTGTAGTCCATTTCCGCTCCGCATTACAGTTTCCTCTCTGTTGTGTCCCTTGTCCTGGTTTCTTCAAGACCTGCTTAACCGGTCAGAACTCACTTAATAAATTGCTGCATAGGAAAATGAGTTTAAAAATATATTTAACTAGGTGGATTCAAGTGTTTAATTTAATTTAATATTGAACATCATTCATAAAATATATAAAATGGGAGTACAATTCAAACTTTTTTTTTTTTTTTATCGAAAAAATATTACAAGCTACCACCTAAAAAAACAATAGATATTTGTATATGTATATATATATATATGTACTGACGATTGAAAGAAAAATACAAATAACAAAAAAAAAGTAATGATAAATATAAGTAAAATAATGTAAATACTATACGATCGACTACACTTAGATGGCAGCGGGGAAATGAGATCAATCCGAAAGAGAGAGTCAGTAACTCTTCCCCTTCCACACATTTCATTGACATGACAATAAATCAAATGGTCGTTACCGTTTGCCGTAAATAGGTTAAATTTGTCGAAAAAAATTGAATGAAAACAAATATTAATTGACAAATGGTTATTCATAAACTTATTTTCGAAAAAAATTACATAAGTTTGATGAAGAACATTTCTACAAACTCCCTTTTTATTTGTACAATATCGGTTTTGCAACATAGCTTTGTCCTTTTTTTTGGGAGCTTGAGTACGACCTTACTCCTTCTATATTGATTATTATTGTAATATTATTTATAATATATTATTATTAATTAATTATTTATTTATAACATTATATTATTATATATGCTATATTATTATTGCATCGATAATAATGTGGTCAGAGTCCCACTATTTGGTCGTATCCCACTAATTGTCTTCAATATACTTTACGTTTTTATACACATTTTCCTCATGTTCTTTAGAGTATTCTTTGAAATACTTCCTCAGCATGTTTTGTTTTTTAATTGAAGAAGAACCTATAGAATCTTTAGACAAATCATATGATCCTAAAGGAAAAACAAGTTCAAAGCAGGGTTTTCACAAAAAAATAAAGTAAAACAAAAAAGCATTCAATAAGCTGTTAAAAAAATACAAAATATATATTCCTAAAGACAAAATAAATATTCAAGCCAAATGATCACCGTAAAGGGACTATAAAAAAAAATTATACATAAACTATAAAATTATATAAAATTTTATATATAAAATTATATATAAAATTATATATAAAATATAAAAAAAAAAAAACTCGTAAACAACAATAAGTAAGTAACTTAATAAGTCGGTAAGCCTACCAATTAAAGATACTACTTTTTTAAAGTTTAGGAGGAGAACAGTAGTTCCAACTTTGTGCCGCATGAGTTCGCCCTCGGTATACCATTTAACTGTTGTCCAGCTATAATTGATATTTTTTCTCCCATTTATTCTCCGAAGAATTTGCTACGTAAGCAGTACGTCCACTTTTATTCTTAGGGCCATTCTAAGTCAGCGTTTCGCCCTTCAAAAGCCTGTTTTTTATGAGGATACTTTCAGACCTTCCACGTTACAGTTAGATTGGGATGTGAGAACGTGCCGGTCGAGCACGTTAGGGCGAGAGTCTCAGAGTGTCCGGTTCGGAACGCTGTGGGTTCGATTCCCACCTGGGTCAGTTAATATTTATTTCGCTGCGATTCCGCAATTCTAATAAGTTATCATCGCCGCGGTGAAATCTTCTATGTGCCAAGCACATGATTTCACTTGACAAACGAAAACTGATTTATAAGCATGTTATAAAATATAATTTTATAAATTATTCAATTATAAACATTCCAACATGGTTGGTAAATAACTGTAAAACCACCAATGTAAAGACTGCAATAGAAGTTTCTCATGAGTGATGGCTAGTGGTGACTGTTTTGAATGCATAGGAGGATTCTATTTGATCAATTCAAATCATTTAGAAATTTGTTAACACACGGGTGCTTTTCACCAGCACATAGGAGATGAAATATTGTTTCTAATAAAATCAAAATCACATTTTAATTTTTTCAGTACGCACAGGAGATTTTACGGCTGCAATGACAATGTGTTTTACTAGATCATGTGGTGTTTTATTATGTCATAAGGTGCTTTGTAATTTTGTTCAACAAAAACCAAGTCTCGTTTCTGATAACAAGACTTGTTTGCTCAGTTTCTTTAACCTCTTTAAATCCTGTATTCAATTTTAACAATGCTTTTGTTTTAAAATAAGTTGGATTGGCTTTATTGAAACATGGCTTCGGCATCTTCAGCAATGGTTGTGAAGCCTTTCGATGGAAAAAAGTTTTTGACCTAGCTTATAGCATTGAACTGCTACTAGAAAAAAATTAATTTCGGAACAGATTGAAATCAGCAGCCTCTGCTGAGAAAGATACTAACGCTTAGAATATCATTGTTCAACATCTTTCAGAAGACTTATATCAACAATACGAGATCAAAATACTATCAAAGAAATGAAAAACACTTATTCTGTGAGGTACATTGGTAAGCAGATAGAAAAAAAAATACTTCCATTGAAATATTCTGTGGTGAGTCACGCTTAATTTCCTTTTTTTACTCTATTTGAAACACTAATTAGTGAAGTTATACTGAGGGAAGAGTTATGGATAATAAAGAGATCGTAACAATTTTTTAGTCAATTATAGGTCCTGAAAAATAGTGAATCGGAAGAATAAATACAATGCGATGCTTGTTGCAAACAGGTTTCTTCATGCCGATACCGAATACCAAATATTTGTACAACACGGTAAAAATTCCCATACACACACACACACACATACATTTGCTCACGAATACCGAATAGCGGAATATGTGCCGTGAAAGACCTTAGCTTGAGAAGATTCCTACAAAATGAAGGGACAAAAATAAATTCATCATCTGATTTTGAATTCCTTTTAGAAGATCTGCACAAATATACCATCCTAATCAAAGGCTAAGAACAGATTGTGCGGCCACTTGTTGAACTGCGGCTTATCCCCGAGCCTGGTGAATTTTTTATGGTTATTAGGACCACGTTGGCAGTTATATTCAATGTTATGATCCCGGTAACTTACTTTCTGTTGGGGAAATAATTTCGTTTTTATTTCCTCATAAACAAACCTGGATATTAAAAAAAAAAAAAACTGGTTCGGTGATATACCTGCTTTCTATTTGCAGTATGCAGGGATTAGTATCATGCACGATTAAGAAAATAAAGTTCTGATTACTATCTAAAATAAAAAAAACGTATTTTAATATTAAACCATAGTATTTAGACCAATAAAGAGCTTTGTTAAAAGTATATAAATGGCTGATGAATTTAATTTTGTTAAATGCGGTTCTATTCTGTGCCACTGCCATTCAATTTCGTACGTTCAAATATTTTCTTGCGTCATTGGTCACGCAATCTACCCACCGTAGCTTTAGCCTTCCAACTCTGCGACGACTAAAAAGGGGCTCTGTCAGAATCTTCCTGTGTGATAAATCATCAGCCATTCTGTTCTGCCCGTCTGAGCCTTCCAAGCTTGATGAAGCGGAAGATATCCAGCTCATTATATAAATCGAGAACGTCTCGATTGCTTCTCCACCTCGATTCATTGTTTTCAAGCACACCTCCATAAATTCGGCGCAACATTTTCCGCACAAATATAAGAAGGATTTGGTCCTCAGCGTCATTAGGTACCTAGTAATAATTGCATACAATTTTTTTTAATTTGCTGTTGTATTTAATATAACTATTTTAAATGCAATCCCGTTTCAACATTTCATTGTGTGTCATATGCATAGTAAATCATAGTTACATATTATTTGTACTTTTGTACTTTATTATGAAATAGGAAGTTTCATTCCTTTACTGCGTACAAGGAAGTAAAAAAAAATTATAATAATAAATAAATCTATCTATCTTATTGACGCTACAACTCGTTGCCGATTCTTGGCCTCCTGCAACAATCTCCTCCAATTATCACGATCTCGGGCTGCCAACATCCAATTGCGTACTCCCAGGATATTTCGGGCATCAGCAGTAATGCCATCTACCCATCTTGCTCTCGGTCTTCCACGCCGCCTTTTACCATAGATTGGTTCTCTCAGGAGCTTTTCGGTATTTCGTTCTCTTCTATCCTGGCCACATGATCAGCTCACCTCAGGCGGTTAAAGAACGTTATTACATCAGGTTCGTTATATATATATATATATATATATATATATATATATATATATATATATATATATATTGTACAATTCCTGATTGGTGAGTCTAAGCCACTCATTTCCAACTTGCAGTCTTCCTAATATTCTACTCAGAACTTTCCTTTCGAAAATGCCGAGATCTTCCTTTATGGATTTAGTGTTTGCCAATGACTTCGATGCATACCATTGAACCAGCCGGATCAGAGTCTTGTAGAGATTTATAAATATTTATTTGAAAATTTCTAAACATGTATGCGAGTTTGTGTGTGCTCATCTTTGGGAAACCTTCTCTTATGGATTGGCATGAAAACACGGATGAAGACATTTCCCAGTGAAGGCACTCCTGGCGTGGTTGATCTCTTTTAATGTATTAGATCCCTGCTCCAGAGATGTTTCAGTCTCCTTGTCGGATTCTGTGGTAGTGTGTGAAATGTTTGAACCAGTAAGTTTGGATTTCCAGCTAGTGAGTCATGAAAATGTTTGTAGTGTTGCTTAATTGTGCCAGTCACGAGTGGTATGTCGAGGTCATATGTGATGATTTGTTAGTAATTTATAAGGGACAGTGAGTTATCTAACGGAGGAATCTTTACTGGAAGATTTGAATGGTCTGTAAGTTTGATATTTTGCATGAGCCCCACATCTGAATGGCGTATGGCCATAAGGGTTTAAGTAGCATGTTGTATGTAATAATTTTGTTAGCAAGTGATAGTTTGTTTTTATGGTGTAGCAATCGTCTTAGTAGTGAGAGTTGATGATTCAATCTTTTTTTTTAAATGTTCGGTGTGATTTCTAGGTGAAAATGAACAAAATGATGGTTATTTAATGACGAAATGTACCTTGTAATCTCTAAACACGAACCTTTCCACTTGTACTTTATAATGAAATAGGGTCCTGGTGGTAAGGCTCTCCTAATAACATCAGATCTTGCGTGTCCTTTGAAAGAGTAAATATTCAAATTTTAGAAAATATAGGAGACAATAGCTACCCAAGCAAAAATAAAGGCATAAAGAAAAAGAAAAAACCTTGCCAGACCTCAAGTCTGACCAAGAGCAGAGAAGAAATAGTTTTACCCCGACTGAATATTAGACATTCAGGATTGACTAACATAAACCATTTATCGAAAGAATCTTTCCCCAAATTGATAACATTGTAACCAGCTTAACAACAACCCCCATTTTCGAAGAATGCCCATTCCACCGCCAAAAACTATGGGAAAACGTAACGAGAAAACCAAACAATATATTAATTATCTCAGGAAATGAATGATAACAGCAAAATGTCTTGTCAAATCTTATATTTACAAATAGATATCTGATGATGCCATGGTGAACCATTACGGTACGGCTGCAACAAACCTCAACTTGACTTAACTGGAATGCTGTAGCGAACCCGTATCATGTATTTAACGGGAGACGACGACGCCGAGATCAAACTGGACCTAACCGGACTTGACACTCCTTCCTGACTCAGTATGGAAACGGATTTGAGCGGGTCGGAAGCGGACTCAGATTCCGCTTATGAATCGATTTATGAATAAAAGTTATGAATGCAAACAAGAATTGGAAGTGCTCTTGATGCAGATTGGCTGGGATGACGCAATAGAAAAGGCCTGTTTTTCCATCAAGAAAATGTCTTAAAACGCTGCAAATTATCACACAATGGTTTATTAGTTCCACTTATTTATTCCACTTGTTTATTATTCCACAAAAATATCTATTCTGTCAAAGTAAAAAATATGAAGCAGTAGGCACCAAAGGAGAAGAAAAATTTTGCAGACGGATTTTTTTTTATTCGATATTTGGATTCTACGTATCTTGAAACGTAAAACCTCAAATTTTGAGGGGAGGGGTTACAAAAAAATTTTCCTTGGTCGATTCCAAAGGTCTATTATTGAAAATAATAAACCAAAAGCATTTACAGATAGAGATTTTTTGTTTTTCAATTTTTTTTTTTTTTTTTTGTCTCGTTATGCTGATTCCAAAACACCTTACATTTTATCTCTATCTTTAAAAATGACCGAGTTATGGGCTTATTGGATATTTAATCGGTAATTATACAGATTTTTTGTTTTTCAAATTTTTTTTTTATTTTTTTTTTATTTTTATTTTTATTTTTTTTTTTTTTTTTTTTTTTTTTTTTTGCATTTCTCGTTATGCTTATTCCAAAACACCTTACATTTTCTCTCTATCTTTATAAATGACCGAGTTATGGCCTTATGAGATCTCTAATCGGCCGCCATTTTGAAACAAAACAGACCGCTGGTAATGTCCAGCTCCGAGGATCATCCCGGGGTGATCTGTGACTTTGGTACCGAATCTCAAGAAAATCGGTCCAGTAGTCTCGGAGAAAAGCCGCGGACGGCGTACGGCGGACGGCGGACGGCGGACGGACGCATTTTTTTTTATTCGATATTTGGATTCTACGTATCTTGAAACGTAAAACCTCAAATTTTGAGGGGGGTTACAAAAAAATTTTCCTTGGTCGATTCCAAAGGTCTATTTCTGAAAATAATAAACCAAAAAAATATGTAATTACTATTTAAATCGTTATTTGTGTAATCTGAGATAGTAAAGATTAATATAATTTTTTGTTGTTGACTAAGACAGTAAAAACTGATTAAGATTAAATTTCGATCCAAATTAACGAAGTTTTGTGTGAAAACCATAAATTGATGGACATGTGTAATGTATTAATATAAAAGAGAAAAAAATCAAAAAGAGATACGAATTGATTGCTAAAATACAATTTGAAGATTCCAAATACTAAAGCAGTCCGCATACAAGTCGTTGCTCCTGGCATTTTTTTTTCTATATATAAATGTTCTGTTTATTTCATAAATGGTAATAAAGTCATTTTTATAATACACTCGGGATATATCCTTGCACAATACATTTTTTTTTTTTTTACAATTTATTAAAAACATAATATATTTTATTTATTTCTAAAAATAAACAAGAGAAAAGAAAATACCACACTGTTTTTTAAATAAAATAAAATACAGGCTATGTTATTGATACATTGGATTATAATTAAAAAAGAATATGTTTAGTTCGCTTATGTTTGTTTCTGCGGGTGTTAGATTTTGTATAATTACATATTTCAGTTATTAAAGTGTTTAGAGAGTGAGTGCATGATTGAAAGAAGCTATAGTCTAGTTTGCATATGTACTCTTCTATGAAGGGTAAATCTAATTCTGAATGCATTTTTGTAATTTTGGTGCAATATGGATAATTATTTATAATTTTGAGACATTTATTTTGAAATACTTTTTACGGTTTTTTACTTCCTTGTACGAAGTAAAGGAAGTATTGTAATCGCGAAAATTTTCGATTTTCAGATTTCAACAGAAATATCCATTTTGACCATCCCTGAATCCATTTTGACAGTTTCGTCGTGACGTCTGTACTTACGTTCGTACGTTCGTATTTCGCATAACTCAAAAACAGTTAGCCGTAGAAAGTTGAAATTTTGTATTTAGGATTTTTGTAAAATCTAGTTGTGAACCTCCTTTTTTGGTCACTGCTTCATCACCGGAAGTGGTACTTTACTTGAAGGTCATAATTGATTTCCATCAAAAATTATATTAAAATACTTTGCAAAACTTCTCAAATTTGGTATTTATAACTTACATATTGATTTAAATAGCATACTAGATTTTGGTCTAAATTGGAAAACCGGAAGCGATACTTTACTTGAAGGTCAGATTAGACTTTCGTTAAAAATTATATTAAAATATAATGTAAAACATCTCAAATTTGGTAAATGGGACTTTTATATTGATGTGAATGTATTTACTATATTTTGGTGAGCCGAAAACGGTACTTTACTTGAAGGTCATAATAAGCTTACATCAAAAATTATTTTTAAATTAAATACATAAATCATATGTTTCGATAATAAAGGTTACAAACGCAATTTGATTTCCAATCCAATTAAACATTTTTATTACTTGTTTTAAGTGTTAAAATTTAATGTAAAATACTGGTTTTCCTCCCTATTTGTGTGTGTGTGTGTGTGTGTCAATAGATAGATGTCGCGACGCCGAGTGTTGTTTTTGAGATACTGCGATCTTCGGAAACTAATAACCAAATTCAGGATCACTTTTTGAGCCACCGATTTATAGTTTAATAGGCGTACAAGGAAGTCATGTGTTGTCCACATCAGATATTTTAAGTTTGTTGAACTGGTGAAACTCCAGATGGGACAAACATATGTTATATTTGTCTTAAAATTGATTTGTATAAAATTAATTCATTTCTGGGAGAAAATTTTGAATGTTTTTATTAAGATATGAAAACATTTTACACAACATTTTTCGGCCATTTTTTATTTTTGAATTTATATGCTGATTAAATAGAAGTTTATTATCGAATGTTACTCCTTAGTATTTAGCTGAATTGACAATAGGATTTGAGGCATTATTTAAGATTATGTGTTGTGGTAATACAGGTCGACGTTTAGTAAACATTTTTGCTTCAGTTTTTTCCATGTTTGCTCATGAGAGAAAAAAAAAAACATGAGAGATGCGTTTGAATTTCGTCAAGCTTCCGAAAAAAACGATACTCGTCTCCCTCGTTTTACGCCCGCACACGAGTCGTCAAGCTCTCGTCATTACTTGGATTTTAAAATCCGCGTATACTGAAAATATATGATATTTATTACCCTCAAAACAGGAATGAATTAAACTTTTTGGCATTTTCATGTTAAGTACATTAACATAAGAAATAGTGGCATATACTTCTCTGCTATTGTTTACGTAATATTATTTTTTTTAAACAATACATAAAATAAACGAAATGGAAAAATAAGTAATTTCATTTGTAAAATGATTTTGACTTGGGTAACTTGCCATCGGATAACTGCCTCAGCTTTATTCCAACAATGACTCTTGACATACATACATGTATTTTGATTTTGAAAAAATATATTTGATGGAATAATTCAAGTAAAGCTAACTTGACTTGCACTTTGTTATGAAACAAGGGGTGTCTATAAAGTAATGAACAAGATATTATATAGTTGTTATATATTCTTAAAAGATTGTTATAATGTTGAAACACGATAACATTAAAAATAGTTATATTAAAAAATAGTAAATTGAAAAAAATGAATAAAATTATTATTATCTAATGACGATAAGTAACTTGTAACCTCTCAACACGAACCTTTCCACTTATACTTGTTTTTTTGTACTTTATTATGAAATAGTGCCCATGTGTACACATCTAGCATCCTTGACAATTATACAACGAACCGCGTGCGGACTACCTAAGCGTATAGTCTCTAAAATACAGATTAGTTATTTAGTTGGTCGATTTGTTGTTTACCGATAGTTTAGAGACATAAAACTTTGTGTTTGTAATCTACGAATTGTATTCTAACATACTATATTTAAATAAACTCTGTAATCTTATACATTTGAACGAATGGCATAGACTGAGAGCTATAGAAGTACAAACTGACGCCGCCAGATAGCAGCACTAATCAGGTTTAGAAAAGATAATTATATGTATATTGCTACACCGCTAAGGCAGACGCTTTAGTTTAAGTATCATTGATCGATTAATTACTTCATATTAATTTTTGAGTGGTCATTTGCTTTAGAGGTGTGTTTTGAGAAAATTGAGAAACTTTTAATTTTACAATTAATTAACAGGCAAGGAAGTTGCAGCAAAACATTTTGTTGAACTTATTTATCAAAGCTGATTAATTTAATACCTGATAACTGTCCGATGGACAAATCGAAATTGTTTACATTAAGAGCTCAGGGTGAGCTGAAATACTGACTACTTAATTATAAATTTTACTAATTAAACGATTTATTAATAATTCAAAATTCACACAAAAATATTAACCAAACGAATATGTGAAATACTTCTTATATAGTAAGGACAAATTATATTTCTAGATATAATTGTTTTATTAGACAATTATCAATGAATAATCAAAATGAATAAATATCAATGATAAGAGTGAAGCTACTAGATATTTGGCCATTATTAACCAAATTGATTCTGATAAAGTTAAAGCAATTATTACCAGTGCAAATAAATTATTTTTAGACATACCACACCATTTTATATATATATCCCCAACCACTACCAGGAAAGCAAAATATTGTAATTGTGAAATAGTGAAATTTTCGATGTGCGGATTTCAACGGATCTATGCGTTTCATGGTCCCCTGAGGCCAAAAACCCATATTCGGTCATTGATCTGTGTGTGAGTGTGTGAGAGAGAGAGAGAGTGAGTGTGTATGTGCCACGGTTATCGCTTGATCTGGTGAACCAATTTTGTTACTTGTTTTTTGTTATGTAGGGTTTTGTCTCCCAATGCCTGTTTACCAAAATCGGGCATTCTTTGCGCAATATCCGAAAAACGTGTTTTTCTATAGACTGTTGCGTCAAAACGGCTCAAACGATTTTGATTAAACAAGCCTAAAGTCTTCTCCTTAAAGCGTTTATACTATTCGTATATGATATACATCCCTGAGAAAAATTAAGAAAAACCGTTATGAAGAAAACAAAATTCTATTTGCGCACAACTCAAAAAGTATTCAATTTAAGGTGAATTTTTTATGAGGTCATTACCGCCCCTCAAACATGCACGCATTTAAAGAATTCTATGCATCCTAATTTATTAAACAATTCTTTTTCACCTATTTCATTTTGTTTAAGTAACTATAAAATGTAATATTGAACAATGACTGATCACTAATGTGGTTATATTCATGGTAAAGTGGTCTATAGGATTTAAGAGAAAATATTCACAGTGCGGCAATAGGGTTTCCCATGTATCGTAGGTCTCAAGCTTCAATTTTCGTGAACTACTACTATTAACATATTATAGAAGTATTTTACGGAGGTTCCTATAGAAATCCGTTCACTTTTTATTAGTTTTTTAAACAATTCGAAAAGTATACATCTTCCGGAACATTCCAGATGCTGGTTTGAAAGATTATTAAATTTTCTGCAAATACAAATATTAGTTAATAAAACCATCTTAATCGAACCACTATGATAATAAAAAAAAATGTATTGGAATTTGCACCCAAAGAGGTAAGGAAAGTCATGTGCCTACTCACATCCAGATATTTTATTTTATGGTTGTTTTAAAATATGTCGGGTAATTGTTTGAAATACTGACAATACAAAGTTATGACAGCTGAGCCACTTTGTTTATTTACGTAACTGAACATGTTAGGGAAAGCAAACTCCTATTTCAGAAGCCATGTTCGTGATTGAAATTCCAAACAAACCATCCCAGATTGGAAAAGTTTTATCCGGATTTCGAACGCTCATTAATATTAGTCAGAGCATTTGTGAACCCAGCCACCAGTGGACACAGACCCATGATCGCTTTTAGAATTCTCTGGAGATAATTGTTGAACGAATATGTTTAGGACTTTGTATGAAAATAATAATTATTTTGTATCGCTTAAGAGCAAAATTGATGGGTCGGGTGAAGTTATTTTCAGCTAAATTTTTCTGATCTCAGAGATATATCAGAATTGACGATATGATCATTAGAATAAACGTTGTCTAGGGCCTTATTTCGTAATAAAGTACAAAAGTAGAAGTGCAAATAGACCTATATTTATTAAATTAAATAGGTTAATGTTATGTTAATTACAGTTATAATAAGGTAATTCATTATGTTATAAAGTTATTGAAAATAACTGGATTATTCTCTCTTAATGGAAGAATAAGAAACGCCAAGTAAGCAGGTAATAAACAGAAGTAAGCGATTTTTATACTCAGGTAAATTTTAGTAGAAATGTTTTCGAGCCAGTTTATAACTAGTAGTTTATAAATTTAAAATAGTAATAACTATTTCAAATTTGATCGTATTTCACAATTTCAACATTTCACAGTGTGTCAAATGCCAAGTAAATCATAGGTCTACCTGCACATGTACTTTTTTACTTTACTATAAAATAGGGCTATGGTATCCAAAACTAGATCTTGTGACTCGAAAACATTTCTACTGAAATTTAGCTGAGTACAAAAATCGCTTACTTTTGTTTATTATCTGCATACTTGGCGTTTCTTATCCTTCTATTAAGGGAGAGTATTCCAGTTATTTTTAATAACTTTAATAACTTTTAATAACTAGATCTACCTTATTATATCTATAATTAACACAACATTAACTTATTTAATTTAATAGATATTATTTTTAATAAAATCTTTTATTAATTTCTATAAGGTGTGATATGCACTACACAAAAAACAATATATGGCACACTTGTAAGACAACAATCATAAACTTTGATCAAATATATCTCTTGCATTTTTAAAAACATCATCCTTCGTCTTGTTGGTATCCAAAGTGCGTACCATCTGTAGAGACATGAAGTGAGATAGTATGGCCACAGTCTCCTCGTAGAAGGTGCGCAGTCTCTTCTTGATGATCTCAATGTCGTCATCAGTCCTACCGTCAGTTTTTCTGCAGAGGCATCTCTTCATCAGAATCTCTTCGCTGGCCTTGAGAAATAAGACGAACAACAGCTCCGTCTCCATTCCCATTTCCTTGAACCAGCCGTCCATGTTCTCCTTGTTCCTCGGAAAGCCGTCCAATAGGAACGTGTCGACTTCGCTCTCGGCTTCCATAGCCTTCCGCAGCAACTCGCACGTGACAGCGGCTGGCACGATAGAGCCGTTTGCGATATGCCCCCTGATAAGCTCGCCTAGATGGGACTTGGAGTTTGCCATTTCTTTTCTCAGTAAAACTCCTGCAGACAGATGTCCTATCTTGTATTCTCTGCTCAGGTAGTCGCAGACAGTCCCTTTTCCAGAACCTGGTCCTCCCAAAACAAATATAACTCTTTTCTTTGGAGGCATTTTTATCACTTACTTGGCACAGAATATAAAAACGAAATATTAGTCGCATGTGTTATTGCTTACCATATGTTTTTTTTATTTTTAGTATTGGAATTTTTTCTCAAAATGTTTGCCCCTCCAGATATTTGAACATAAGCATCTACTTTTCTTTTGACATCTTTCTATGCAATGCATCATCTTGAAGAAGCCAAGCCCTTCTAAATACTTCAATACAGTATTGTATTAGTCTGTATTCTATAGTGCATTATTCATCAATAAAGTTTAGCACAGTGATAATTTAGGACACTTTTTTCTTCCTCAAAAACGAGAATCGAAGAAGACATTTATTGACGAAGAAACAGCGGTTCTAGAATCCGATGTTACAGTAATTAAGCACATCAAATATGTTGGTGGTAATGGAAGTCATGTCGCATTCCACGACATTGATCTCCACAAGTTCCAATGGGTAGAATCCTTTATGTGTTTAGGATCCGAGACAAACTGCCGGAAGGACATATGGCAGCAGATCAGCAGACAGGTCAATGCTGCCAATAAATGTTTCTTTAGTCAGGCTAAACACCTTAAGCGTAGGATTATTTCCTCCAATCATAACATCAACCTCTGTAAAATCCTGGTAGGCTCAGTGTTCACCAATGGGTCAGAATCACTAAGCCCGAGAAAAACATGCATGATATTTTAGAAATAAGCGGACTCAGATTTTGAATTCTAATTAATGATTCCGTTTCACTCCCACTTTCACTCCTTGTATCTTGAGGTTTGCTAAGCAATCGGAAAGCTTTAATGAAATATGAGTCATTATCTGTAGCAACAGCGGTTATTAAAACATGGTTTTTGTTGAAATTACAAACGAAACTTCAACACCTGCGAGCGAGAACGAAAGATTGACGATATTTTACATCCATCCAGTTTCAATTAATTCTAATAAATCATCTTTTTTTTTATATGACCGTATGTCCGCAGTTAAATAGATATAGTCGACCTGGTCCATTTTTTCCTTGTTGAAAAACTCGTCGATCCTTATAGATATTGTTCTCCGACTAAGATGTTTCATTTTATCGATTCCATGTTGCAAATTCAAGTTACCAAAGATTTATTTTCAATTATGTTTAAATGCGTCAAACAGTCCAAAAAATAATTTTATATATAATGCTCCAATCGGGTTTGTTTAAAAGAACAATTGGCACTACGGACTTTAGTTTCTCTTAAGCTTCTTATAGCGCCATCACCACGAATTATTCTGAGATGACTGCGATAAATAAATATGTTGATCTTAACCCTTTGGCTGCGTAATACTCGTGCGGTGGGAGGATACGCTAGTGCGGGATAGTCTAGCGCCTACAGTGCTCCGTGTGCTGAATACTTTTTGCGTTTAGCGTTTATCATTTTTTTCAATTCTAGGTTTTCTAATAATGTTTTCCATCCTCCTTTTGGACTCGGACGGTGGACCAGCACTGTCGGAATTAATTTTTCTTTTTATTTAAAAAATTTGTTTAATGTTTTTATTTTATTTTTTAAATTGTATTATTTTTAATAATTAAAAATGTCTGATTCTGTGATATATCTAAAAAAAAACGGCGCTAGGAAAAGTGCTGTAACGCACTCCTGGCATTATATTTTTATTTGCCGCCTTATATTCTTCAGAATAATTTTTTTTCGACATATTTACGTACTTAATCCAAAACTATTGACTAGCAAAACAGAAAATATACTAAAGAGATATGCAGGGTGAATTTCAGAGAAACCGAACTTGGGCGTAAAAAAAGGGACGGAGCTGGTTAAGGTTGGCCGAGGATGAGGAAGCTGAAAATGACAAAAATGAATTCCTATGCGCTCTATCGGCTTTAAAGGACATTGCTACTTCTTTAAATAGTCTACAGATGGCGATAGTCGAAGAACTAATGTAGAAGCTAGTAGCAGTAAGACGCTAAACTAGCCGGACTACTATATGAGCTCATAGCACACGAGGCACTGCAACCGCCCGACTACTATATGAGCTCATAGCAGCGAAAGGGTTAAGGTTCCTTTAATTACAATATGATTTTCACTCTTTTTTCCATGTTATTACAGCACTCACATTAGATTTTTCTGGAATAATCTCAATAAAATTGCCATCAATGAAAGTTTGTTTTTTCGCGATGTTTCTGATATACGGTTTTTGTTTTGACTTACGATCAGTCAGATCCAATCATTCAATATCCGTCTCGATTTTGAATTTTTTTTCGAGAAATTTAATAAAAAATATATTACAAGCGTTCCACTGGTTAAGTTTTAGTTTACTAGTTGACGGTTTAATTTAAACTGAAGATCTTGGATGTAATTTTTAGAGTCCAAATAATGTAGTATAATTTATAAAGTCCAAATAATGTGGTATAATTAATAGAGTTCAAATAATGTGTTCGTATTAACAGTTTTTGTTAAGTATTAAGAAATTATATATTTAATCGCTCTCCAACACTTAAGCTGATTAATTTAATAAATTCGATAATGAAATTATTTAAAAAGGATATTAATATTTTTTTTCCTTTAGTTTATTTTATTTTATTTTTTTTTTTTGCATAACTAGATAAAAAGTAGTAGACAATCACAACTTAAGTACTTTCGCAAATAATCATTTTGGTTTTAGTGAAATAATTTAGTTCACAAATTAGAAAATAATGAAATAGAAACTATCAGATAATTATTTCAGAAATAATTCATTTAGAAATAGACTGCTCTATTTTAATGAATGTTTAAAATATCCTAATAATTATTTGAATAAATAAATACACGTATTTATTTTATTTTGATTATTTCATTGGAGATATGAAATAAAATTTGATGAAAAATCTTTATTTTAAAAATAATTATTTCATGAAATTGTCCTTTAATTTATTTAATAGATACAAGATTGTATTGTATTGCCAGTGTAGTCTAGAACAGAAATTCTGAACCTTGTTCCTGCTAAAGAATTTTCCGATAGAAACAACGTTCAAGTGGCACTACCTCATAAAAACCGAGACCACAAAACATGGGAGTAAAATGCATGAAGAAAGAAAAAGAAGATGTGTTCTTAAAATGAGTTTACTGTGAGGTTTTATTCGCGCTATTTTTTTACCGTATTTTTATTAACCAACTTTAAGAAAGGTTAATTTAAAAAAACAAATAGAAGTTCCCATTTCGATTTATAAAAACATGGAATATTTGTTTAAGCAACATTTAAAATATTTTATTTTCTTAGTTTGCTTTTAAAAAGATATTTTCTTAATCAAAAGATTAGTTGATGCAATTCTATAAAATATTGTTTATTTTTTTGCACATATTAAAACAAAACAAGGATCTTCCTTCAGTGGATTTCAAGTGACTCAGTGGACTACTCATGTATTTTCAAACTACGGTAGGCCAAGGAGATAAATAACGTTTTAGATATTAATTGGCGCATATCACAACTGTGGCTCATGAACTCTACTTTTTAAAAATTGAAATATGTAAAAAAAATATTAGATATATTTTTTGATGATTAATGTATGCATATATAGTACTTATTTCGGAGAAGCTTAACTCGAAAAATAATTGTTTTTCTTCGATAATTCGTTCATAAAAAAATTGTCTCCCTTGATTTTTTTAGCACCATACCAAACTATCGGTAATTTTTAGGGACGCATACAGTTCATGGTATGGTATTATATCCTAATAATATATTGTTGTAAATAATATATTTATATAATATCATAAATAAACATTCAGATATTCTTCTTGAGTTTATACCTTAGACGAACCACGTAGGAATGTCAGTTTAAGGTAGACAAAGAAAGAGAGAAAGCTGTAATCCAATGGCCGGAAAAAAAACAATAACATTTACAGCCGATTCCGATCCGGATACCACAGGGCCTAAAACCCTTCAATATCTACAAGACAATATTTCTAGCAGTCGATCGGTAGGAACAATATTTACTGCAAGTCCTGCGGATGATGGCAGTATCCAGGAGACGTGACGGGACTAAAAACTACATCGTTGTTCTTGGATAGCTGTGTTTTATATTTTGCCAACTGAGTTGTTACTTCTTTCCTTTGCTGATTCTCAGGGAGAACTAGCTTGAGTAGAGTTCTTGGTAGCCTTGCTTTCACTGTAAAAGATTAAATAGATAACTCAGCAGCTAAACAAATGTCCTTATCTTAGCGCAAAGAAGAGTAAATAATCACTAAGTTAATCAGAAGAGGCCATTAAATATTACCCTGTTCATAAGGTGCGTATACAGAATTTTTTTTTTGGAGAGAGGGGAAGATTTAATAAGAAAAAGATAAGTAATCACCTACATGTCTATAATCCCCAAATTGGGCGTAAGTTTTAAGCATAAGCATGAAAATTCGATCGAAAATTTTTGTTAAAAAATACCCAAAATACAAACCCTACCTAGGTGGGTATGAAAATCATATTTTTTCGTACATACAGGGGAGGGAGGGATATATCCTTTCCCCCACCCACCATACGCCATTGCTGTTCATGTAATTATCTAGTATAAAGAATCCTGGGCCGCACCACACTAAAACTCCAACTGACTTCTAATAATAATTCCTTTTATTCATCAAAAAACACAAATACAATAAGCATAAAATGAAAAACAAATAAAGTATTGATAAGCAATGAAAAAATCCGTCTAACAGTAATTTTAAAATAGTAATAATTACTTGAAGAATTTATACATAAGAAAAAATTCATACATAAGTCAGACTTAATACCATAGACCAACAAGATATTTTAAGGACTGAAATTTTATTTAAAAAACTATGAATTTGATCTAATCTAAATAATAATTCTTATATAATTAAATAAACGCATACTTAACTTTATAATCTATGAATATAATTATGAAAATTGAAATCATACTAAAATAAATTAAAAAAATATATTTTAAAAGGAAAATAAGCTGATAAAAAACCGAAAAAGTTGAAATAAGATTGCATACTATTAATGGTAAGATCTGGCATGCCTTGCAAATTTAATAATTTGTGTATGAAAAGAAATTTAGCAGTTCGAGCAGGCGGGGTCTCGTAATAAATCAAGCTCCTAGATATTGAAGGTGAATTTCTGCCAGAATCGAACGTTCATCCAAGAAGTTGACCATGTCCTCAATGGCATGAGAATTGTAGAATTCCTTTTTTTATCCAAGGACAAGAATTCAAAAACAGCAGTTCATCCTTCAGTTTGAAGAGCCATCGCTTATCATTTAACGGTGTCATGACGACATGAGAAGTGTCATGCAAATCGAAAAGTATAATACTATTGCAAACTTTTTTGTATAAAAGAAAATGTGAGTATCTCTCTCCATGGATTCCTGCTCAAAGTGACCTGTGAACATGAGAGCAATGGAAGACAATTCGAAAGCAAGGTGAAGACTTAATTTAATCCAACAAATTTTATAAACCAAGAGCTGTTCCATGTGTTGGGAATACAACAAAGGACACAACTCACACTATTAACATTTCAGATATTAGGTTTTTCCTATGCTTGGCTATTCAGTTCATAGTGAAGTATAATTATGGTTGTGGTTAAATTACAAGTTTATCTCACATGCACAGTTGATCTAACAATGCATTATTAGAGTACTAGAATTATATTAGAACCTCTGGTATAAATATTTTTAGACTAAGATATTGAGTTTAGACTAACTTACTTTTTGTGACAAAGTATTTATTTTACTATAGCCCTCAAAACCATAAAGTAAGAAATAGACTCCTTCAGCATCTGAAATGAATGTTATGTAGTTAATATCACTCAAACAATGCTACAATTATAATTAATTAGAATGCCTTTAGAATTAAGATTTAATTGCTAAATTTCAATACTTTTGGGTTACATACGGCTGGTAAATTCAAAACAAGACCATTAGTCACTCAAATATTAATTTCCATTTGCAATTTACATATATTTTTTTAATGTAATTTTAATGTATTATTTTTTTTTTTCACTTTGTATATATCGTCTCTACCAGATCCAACTATCGAATATGCAAAAATTGGATTTGATATTCGTCACTTTGAAACATTCTAAATGAGATTAATTGTATTAAACAATTGATCAATCTTTTTATTCTGGCATACAGATTTTCTGAAATAGTCCTATACACAGCTTGTTAAATTACGAGAAAAATATAGGAAGTAGCCTATTTTTTTAAAGGAAGCAGATGACATGGTTAGTGAGATACTTAAAAGTGGAGAAGGTACTTTACAAGCCCCTGGGGTAGAAATATTAATTGGATATTGCTACATGTGGAATTAAGTATCAGGTAAGGTTGAGGAACAGGAACATTATCTAAGGTCAATTATCTAATAAATGAAAAAATGTCAGAAGAATATGCCAATATTATTTCATTATTGAAATAGGTAAAATAATTATTTTTAAATAAAAATAGAATATAATACCTATTTATGAATTAATCATATTTCTTTATATAACATTTTAATAAAATATTTTTTGGATCGTTTAACTTTTTTAAAATATATCTAAGTTCAGAAGCATAAATAAATGATTTTTTCTAAATGAATCAAAACAATTTTTACATTTTTTTTTAATATATCAAGATTGATTATATATTTAAAATCAATCAGTATTATGATACAAAATTTTACATCAAAATTGCGGTAAATAGCATGATTTTGGACATTGAGAGATGGATTCATCAAGTCAGCAAAAAGACAATGGTATGTTAATAATACACTAGGTATTAATATGGTTTTTAAAATATAATACATTACAGTCGTATTATATTGGTATAATTTTTTAATTATATGTAAAGCATAGTAAGATAAATATATATTGTAATTTGAAAATAAAATCATATTTTGCTTCATATTCTTTAGAAGCAATTAATATAACTGATCTATATATAAACAATATTATGGGCCGATATTGACTTAAAAACTATAAATAAAAAATGATCATTTATCTTTGTTATCTATATGTTGGATTAAAAGCTTATATTTGTTACCCTCGGTACAGATAAGCATTTGATTATCTGACTCTTCTGGGATGTGCTTGTGATCAGTAAGCGCTCATCATCTGTGATCGACAATTAAAATCATCGGCACATTATAGAATGTGATTTTTAAAATGATTTGGTTTCTCAATGCAACATTCTTGTACTGGGTCTTTGCATCTTATATGACAGAGTCAGTTTTTAATCTGCACGATCAATCATGGCAAGGAGATATTACAACAAACAAGAAGAACGATGGGGAATCAGAACATAAAATATCCTGCACTTTAGGATCACTCCATGTTTACAGCCGACAGATGGAGAATTGCTCTACTATAGTTAAATATACTTCAACTATTTACATCAAGGAGTACAGCATAGGTTGGGAAGTCAGGATGAATTTGCTATCGCATAGATTAAAATTTTCTGCAGAGTTGTTTCCTTTTAGAATTCGTTTCGGAGCAAATAAGGAAATTGAAGCTGTTGGGGTCAAATATCCAACTCAAGATTGTAACAAATGCACTAACTTCAAAGATTTTGCTGATATTGAAGTCAAAGTTAGACCTTACAATGCACTATGCATTATCCTTAAGAGTTTAGTCACATCAATTGCAGATTTTGCAAAATTTATTCTTCTTCCAACAATAAACATCCATTTTTCTAATTTATGAAGACTGTGAATTATAAATAATGTCACAGAAACCATTTATCGGTAAGTATCTTTCTTTCTGACTTCTCACAACTTCTTAAAAAATTAAGGATTTTATATTATTGATATATTTACCTCTTCAAAGATGTCCTTATTTTAAAATCTTTAAAAGATAACCTCGTTAAAGATTCACAAATGAAACCTTTAAATCTAATTTCTAAATTTCCGGTTTTGTAACTAAGTAACCAACCACTAACCACTCCAATATGTTGTGGTTATGGGAGTGGTACTTGAATTATAGGCAATTTCTCAAATCTAGTTTTTCCAAAATTTGTCATGTCGCTAAAAACACTGAAAATTTCTAATATCTTCTTAAATCATAAAAGTTGAAGTCTATTTTTTAAGTTTTAAAAAATGTATATATAACTTACTAAACATTGTATAGGGTAAAATATATATTTACAAGCATGAAAATAAATAAGGGAACCATGTCATATTAACGTATTTTTAACCAGCTGAACTTTGTTAATCTTGTGATTCACCTATAAGTCCTCACGATGTATCAATTTGGCGAAATATCAACAGTAAAAATAACTTCGACTTTTGTTGTGACATCTTCCGAAAATATCGTGATTATAATATTTGTCTTAATTTATTTTTTTTTTATTCTTTGTATTTCAATTTATAACGACACTACTTGATTTTATTCCATGATTGTTGCAGTTGCTTGGTAAAGCCCTAAAGTCATCAACGCCTTTGTTTCATTTTTGTTTAAATTATTTAAAATAATTGTACAATATATAATTGTATTACATTAGCTAAATGAATTTAAATATTAATTGAATTGTTTGTTGTTCCTTTAGGATGTGTAGTTTTTATATTCACAAAAATGTGCATACACAAGTTCCTCCATCCTTATATGTATGTATATATATATATATATATATATATATATATATATATATATATATATATATATATATA